>CAWUER010000712.1:0-21763 GCA_963921195.1 Pegoplata infirma | reverse complement strand
CATATCGGGAAAATAGCTAAAAAAAATGGCAATTATTTTATTCTTTTTTATTTTTGAGCTATTCCTTAATAAGAAACTATTTAATGTTTTAATATGATAAAAAATTTTATGAAAGAAAAATTGACAAAAAATAAAATATTTTTGTGACTTGCAAATGTTTTTAAAACATGTTTAACGGGGTTTCACACATGAATTTAAGGTGAAACTAATCTGATACTCACGGTTTTGCTAATAAACAAGGTTGGCAATCGAAACGAATAACGGTATCGGTATTGGTATCGTTTTTTATTTATTTCGGTATCGGTTACGGTATTTGAGTTGAATCGGTTACGGTATTACCGATACCGAAACGTCAATACCGGTATTATCGAAAAAATGCTAAAAATATAAAAAAAACGTATAAAAAGTTTAAAAAAATATGTATTTTTTAATTTTAATACTAAACACGTATTTACTTATTTATTTTTAGCATTTTTGCTAAAATGCTCTCTAAAATGTAAAAAAAAAATTAAAAGAGCGTTTTTAGGGAGTTGGCGGGGGACGTTGCCGGACCACACCTACAAAAGGGGACGGGCCGAGGAAACTGTAGTTTTCATACCCCCCTATGCAAAAACAAGTAGAAAAGTTTAATGCGACTTGCCCGAATCCATGAATACCCTCCACAATGCCCTTTTAAAGTGATAGTTAATTTTCTAACGTGAAAAAATTAACAATTTTGATAAGAAATATTTTATTTTGAGTAAAAAACTTTTTTTAGGTCTTCCCTGTCTAGATAAGATCACATTCAAGTATATTGCAAAAAAAAATTTTTCGCGAATTATGGGACTACTAAGTAATAAAAAATTACCAAATCGTTACTTCATTAGCGATTTCTACGAGTTAAGCCACTTCAAAAAATTATACAATGGTGAAAAACCTCCTGCTAATATTCCAAATGCCTACCTCGAAGTCCTATAAATATCAAAAAAATCCTTGGTCACCCACATCGCGGATTAAATAAAAATCCCCAAAAACTATACTGTACGAAAGGGGTTCAGAAAGTTTCTTTTGGGAGTAAAATGAATTCATCAAAATTTCGTGAAAATCAATAATTTTCTTCTGCTCTTCGCGGTTGAAGTATGGCTTTTTTTGAAATTTTTACTTAATCTACGATGTGGGTGCCCAAAGATTTTTTTGATTTTTAAGAGACTTCGGGGAGGCATTTGGAGAACGATTTTTCATTTACAAAAACCAAAAAAATTACAAACTTTCTATTCATTTTTTTTGTCTTTTTTTAAAAAAACATGGTTTTTTAGGAAAAACCGTTTTAATACCGGTACGTACCGGTACAGGAGGAAAAGGTTTTTGGATACCGGTATCCGATACCAAAACTGAGTTACGGTATTGGTACCGGTATTTAATTTTAAGGGTTTTGAAACGGATAACTATTGAAAAGGTATCGATTACCAACATTGCTAATAACTTTTAAACCACTGCACCGATTTGGCAGAAATTCAATACGAACCAGGACTGGGGAACGACAAATATATGTGCCATGCTTCAGCATCCTCAGAATTTCGAAAGCTAGCGTGTTTTTTATGTCGTAAATTTAGGAAAAATCTTTGCCGAAATTCAGTCTTTTGCTCATAACTTTTGAACCACTGGACGGATTTCACTTCAGGAGCCTCCGTAAAGTCTTTCAAAAGTTAGAATGTTTTCAACAGACAGTCAGACAGACGGACGGACATCGCTAGATCGTCTTACAATCGATCGAGGATCATGAATATATATACTTTATGGGGTCATATGTATATGCCAAACTTTAGGAGCCTCCGTAAAGTCTTTCAAAAGTTAGAGTGTTTTCAACAGACAGTCAGACAGACGGACGGACATCGCTAGATCGTCTTAAAATCGATCGAGGATCATGAATATATATACTTTATGGGGTCTTAGACCAATATTTCGAGGTGTTACAAACGGAATGACAAACTTATATATACCCTCTATCACTAGAATGGAGGGTATAAAAAAAATTGATAAAAAAAAATATAAAAAAAAAATGATGAATAAAAAAATTGAAGAATAAAAAAAAATTATAAAAAAAAATTGATGACAAAAAATGTTGAAAAAAAAAAAATAAATGAAAAAAATTATGTTATGTTTTTTACCAGCTGGTGAAAAACTTTTTTATTCACCCTCAGGTGAGATATTATCCAAGTTACAAACCTTTTTGCTTTTAAGAAACTGAAAGCAGTAATTTTTATTTTCTTTTTTTAGTCGTTAGCTTATAAAGTCAAACTGAGGTGGCTTACAGAGTCAAGCTGAGCCTAAAAACATTATCATGTTAAATTTTAAAAAGCAGTCTTTAATGAAACGCCCTAATATAAATTGAACAATATGAACAGGAAAGTAATTCGTCCATTCGTTTAATCATTATATGGATTACTACTACACCATGGCCATTTTTTTCAACGATACAGGCTAAAAATTACTAAAAGGAATAAGGCTCAGCTAATAAATTTTCCGTATTTGAAAACCTTAAAATCAAAAGTTAAATGGAAATGTTCATATACATAACTCGAAAATTGATCTAATTGTAAGTTATTCATCTTTTGATCCCTGCTCTGCAACTATTAAAAACTCCATAAAGATCAGAGTGTTCACAAGAGATACTTCCCCTGTAAGTGGTGCTTCAACTACTTAATTTTATATGAAAGTATTTATTGGAGATGGTGTACAAGGCTCCGGAAAAATATAAACAAATACTTGAGTGTTTGCCTTTAAAATATGTTTTTATTTTTATATCCTCCAAACACAGTATGGGGGTATACTCACTTTGTCATACCGTGTGCAACGCATAGAAATGTCAGTCTTGGACCCTATAAAGTATAAATATAATTCATCAGTGATCGATTCTAAGACATTCTAGCGAAGTCCGTGTGCCGTCTGTCTGACTGTTCGTCCACCTGTAAAAGACCAATACCACCCAAAATAAACGAGCTACCCTCCTGAATTTTGACACGAATACATCAGAGCAGGAGAAAAAACTTTCCTCAGAAGAACTAGGGGAAAGGTAAATCTCAATGAGACTTACCCCCCCCCCCCCCCCTCCACCAAACAAAAGCCCCTGCAATTTTTTTACATTTTTTTTTTTTGCTTTTTAAAATTTTTCTTTTTTCTGTTGGAGGTAAAAAAAAATTTCAGCACAGCCGAATTTAACACTCTCATTCTCTCTTTTTTTAAATTTTTTCATGGAGGGTATAAAAGTTTCGGATTAGCCGAATTTAACACTATTACTTGTTTTTTTAACTTCGGCATATTGAAAAAAATCCCTATTTAAGCATTTTTAACATCCATTCAGTTTCATTCATCCTTGCTGTCGCCCATAAATATAAACACACACTTAAACAATCTTACACAGAAAAATATTTAAGTGAAGATTTTTTTTTTAATTTAAAATTTTTTATATTTGGTACAGCAAAATTTTAATATAACAATTATGTTAAAATATTAATTTTAGTAAGTCAAAATTTGTTCAAAAGCTTTAGTTTTTAATTGTGTATAGATTTTAGTTTTCTTGTGTATTTTTTTTATGGGCTATCGATTAAAAGTTTTTACTTTTTTAATTGTCAACCGTCGTGAGAGACAGACGCATTAATTTTTAACTCGCTCCGTGAATTTAATAAATTTCAGTGAAAGTGCATTAAATAAATTTTAAAAAATACCAGCGAATAGACGCTTTTAATTATTAACTTAAACAGTGTTAAAAGAAATACTTTTCTTATTTAAATACAGTGGCAAAAAATATTTTAAAATTATAAATTAAAAAAAGGAAAAAAAAACATCCAACACTACAAAGGCTTGTTCTTTGTTTTGTTTTAAATTTTCGCAAAAAGTGCATGAGTGATTCTAACACGAAAATAAATGAGTCAAGGCTCAGTTTAAATGGAAGAAATTCCTACATCTCATTTTATGAAGAGAGCAGTGCACAAAATAAAAACATTTATAATCCGCAATATAATAAAAATTTTTTAACAGCAAAACCAATAGAAAGAGCTCGATCATGCTCACCAGCCTTACTCTTAAGTGACAAAAAAACTAACCCGCCAAATTCTGAAACAGGAATAAACACTATTGAAAACAATACAACACTAAAATCTTTGAGTCAAATTCAATCACCCACACCTAAAAGCATATTCAACGATAATGCAGCAATGAATAATACTCCCAACAACAACATAGGTGGTATTTTAAACTCTCCTTCTCTTATCTTGTCTAATGAGAGTACTGTAAGTATGTTACAAACACATGTAAGTACATCAAATACAATTGAAAAGCCAGGAACGAGTAAACAAGCGGCAATACAGACTGGTATAGACCGCTACTTTAAATTCAAAAGAGTCCGTAGCCCACAAAAAAATAATAATAGTGAGACAAAAAAACAAAAAGTTCATAATAGCAACAATAATAATGATAACACTAATCCCTTAAATAACAATCGTTTTGCAGTTCTGGATGAACCAGATACTGATTTACAAAATCCGAGTAGTACCCGTAAAGAGGCTAAACCTCCACCAATATTCCTTCGTGAGCGTAGCTCCAACCAATTGGTGTCTGATTTTACAAAACTAATTGGAAATAACACATTCCATATTGTTCCAATTAGAAAGGGTAACATACACGAGACGAAAGTACAGGTCTACACTGAGAAGAACTATAGGGAAATAACCAAGTTCTTGCACAATAGTAACAGAAGCTATTATACATACCAGTTGAAAAGTAGCAAAGGATTAATTGTGGTGTTTAAGGGTATAGAATCCAGTGTAGAACCTAATGATATTAAGGAGGCCCTTGAAGCAAAGGGCTATAAAGTTAAAGTTGTAGTTAATATTTTTAACAGGGCAAAAGTTCCTCAACCAATGTTTCGAGTTGAGCTGGAGCCTGAAGCCAAAAGGCTAAAAAGGAATGAAATTCATCCCATCTACTCGGAACGATACCTTCTTCATCGTAGAGTTTCAGTAGAAGAACCGCTTAAAAGAAGTGGTCCAATTCAATGCTCAAACTGTCAAGAGTATGGACACACAAGATCCTATTGTACCTTAAGCACAGTTTGTCCTGTATGTGGTGATTTACACTCTTCATCAGAGTGTACCGTAATTAAAAATGGTGAAGGTGTAAAGAAATGTAGCAACTGCGGAAATAACCACTTTGCAAAATATCGGGGCTGCCCAATTTATAAGGAACTTAGATTAAAACTTAGGCAAAAACAACAACAGTCAAGGGGCCAAATATTATCGTTTGAACCAAGGAATGCATCGCAAAATACGGTAAATCCACTGGCCGTACCTAGTGCGCCACCTTTAAGTTTGATAAATCAGAGCTCAGTACCACCCGCGGCTCATTCTCCAGTTTCATCTGAGGCACATACTTCTTTAGGTAGTCCTGGTAACACTTACGCTAATGCGTTAATAACGGGCTCTCAGCAACCCTGCAATCCCCCTAATATGGGAGGAGTGGAATCAATGTTTTTCACCCTAATGCAGTCAATGACTAATTTCATGTCTACAATGAATGCTTTTATGACATCCATGCAAGGTACAATAGAGGAGCTAAAAGCGCAAAATAAAACTTTGCAGGCTCTCATATCAAAAAAATAATGCGTTTGTTTAAAATATGTTTTTGGAATGCAAACGGCGTAAACCAGCATAAGGCTGAGATATCTAATTTTTTGCACAACAATAACATTGATGTGTTATTGTTATCGGAAACCCACCTCACGAACAGATATAATTTTCAGATTCCAGGTTATACATTTCACAAAACAAATCACCCTGACGGTAAGGCTCACGGGGGAACAGGTATTTTGATAAGAAGTAGAATTAAGCACCATGCTATGGAAATTTATTCTACAATCTACCTTCAAGCTACCTCAATACATCTTGATTGTGTAGGAGGAGGACTTACTCTGACATCAGTTTACTGTCCTCCGCGGTTTTCAGTATCTAAGATACAATTCGAAAATTTTTTCAAAACTCTTGGTAATCGCTTCCTAGCTTGTGGAGACTACAATGCGAAACACACCTATTGGGGTTCACGTCTAGCGAACCCTAGGGGAAGACAGCTTTACTGTGCTCTTATTGATCGAAGGAATAATTTAGACGTTATATCGTCTGGACAGCCGACTTATTGGCCTTCAGATCCAAGGAAAATTCCCGATCTTATCGATTTTGGAATAATGAAACATATCGACAGAAGTAAGTTATCTGCTGAAACATCATTTGATCTCAATTCAGACCATTCTCCAGTAATTTTAACATATTACGATGAACCAATTTCGGTTAAGACACCCTGTGGACTCACTTCGTCAAAGACGAATTGGTTAAAATATAAAAAGTACATTAGTAGCCACATCCACATTTGTCCATCTTTGGAATGTGAGGGGGATATAAGTGAATGTGTCCAGGACTTTACGTCCATTCTGAGATCAGCAGCAGAGCACTCTTCGGCTCCCATAACCGTTGCTTCCTCAGATCGCAGTTTTTATGTTTCAAACTCTGAAATCGAGCAACTTCTAACCATTAAAAGAAGGCTAAGAAGAGAATGGCAAAACAGTCGATCCCCTGCTGCGAAGCAGAGGCTGTCTGAAGCTACGAGAAACCTTAGAAAAGCCCTTCATTTGGAAGAGGATCGCATTAATAGCGTGTATGTGGAAAGTTTATCGCATAAAAGTTCAGCAAACTATTCACTTTGGAAAGCTACTAAAATTAAACCACCGGTAGAGGGCGAACCACCGCTGAGAAAGCAATGTGGCAATTGGGCACGCAGTGAAGAGGAGAAAGCATACTCATTTGCGGAACATTTGAGGACTGTCTTTGAGCCAAACTTGGCAGAGAATAATTTTACACTTCCGGATCTGCCTGTGCATATGGATCACAACTCAGGTAATATACTATTTAACGCCCAAGACGTTGATGAAATTATTCGAACGCAGCTAAGTCCAAAAAAAGCGCCTGGGTATGACTTGGTCACACCAAACATGATAAAAAACCTACCATTTATAGCGGTTGAAGTTCTGACTAAAATATTTAATGCGATCTTGCAAAAAGGTTACTTCCCGGACATGTGGAAAATTTCTCAAATCAAGATGATTCCCAAGCCTGGAAAAGATTTAACTCTAACTTCGTCATACAGGCCTATAAGTTTACTTCCGTGCCTATCAAAACTATTTGAAAAGGTTTTTCTTCAAAAGATTCTTCCTATTATGGAAAACACAAATAGTATTCCAGCTCATCAGTTCGGCTTTCGTGAAAGGCATGGAACAATAGAGCAAGTGAACCGCATAACTTGCGAGATAAGGAAAGCCTTTGAAGAAAAAAAATACTGCTCTGCCGTTTTTCTGGATGTCGCTCAGGCATTTGATAAAGTATGGCACGAGGGTCTTTTATATAAAATAAAATATCACCTACCAATTGTTACACACAAACTTCTAGAATCTTACCTTCTTAATCGCTACTTCAGGGTAAAATATAAGGAAACTACAACTTCTGATTATAAAATGAATGCAGGTGTTCCTCAAGGAAGTGTTCTCGGCCCCGTTCTTTATCTGATATTTACGTCGGACTTGCCGATATCTGAACATATAACTACATCAACATTTGCGGATGATACAGCTTTGATAAGCACTCACTCAGACCCTAATGTTGCCTCCTTGAGACTTAACAACCACCTTAGAGCTGTGGAGACGTGGTTCAAAAACTGGCGAATTAAAGTTAACGAACTTAAGAGCAAGCACGTTACGTTTACACTTAGAATGGGGTCTTGTGCCCCTGTCTCGTTAAATGGTGTTAATATCCCACAGTCTGAGAGTGTTACATACCTTGGTATTCACTTAGACAGACGTCTTACATGGCGAAAACATTTAGACGCCAAGAGGCTTCATATGAAGCTGAAAGCCTGCCAGTTACATTGGTTAATTAATAAGCATTCAAAACTTAGCCTTGACTCTAAGGTCATCCTGTATAATTGTATTATAAAACCAATATGGACTTATGGTATCCAACTATGGGGTACAGCCAGTATGTCTAATATTGAGCTTATACAGAGGGCACAATCGAAAATTCTAAGGATCATTACGGGAGCCCCGTGGTATGTCAGGAATATCAACATTCACGAGGACTTAAATATTCCGTTAGTAAGAGAAGAGTTTATAGGCATCAGAACGAAATACTTGGAAAAGCTTAGCAACCACCCAAACCCATTGGCGAGAGCCCTTACCCGAACCCAAACGCACACCAGACTGCAACGTGCAGACTTACCGCCCATTTAATTTAGAGGCCCGTTCTTCAAAATGGCTCCTTGGGAGTAACTAGTATTTAAGTTAGTTTTTTAAGATTTACACACTTATTGTTAGGCCAAGAATGGGCAGATTCAATAATCAGAATAATAAAGAATTTAAAAAAAAAAAAAAACTTTTTTAAAAAAGGAAATTTATCAATAATTTTTTTTTTTTTTGTAAAAAGTTCAGATGTTTGTCTATCCACACAAAAAAATTCAGAACGACATTTTTAGTATTTTTCGAGAAAACCGCATTTGAATATTGGATTTAAATTTTTTGTTAAGATATTTTATATAAAACTTATAGTATAAAATTATTTGTTGATCAAATTTAACACTTGCTTTTCTTTTTAATATTTTTATCACTTTTTGCGTGAGTTTTGGACAAAGACACATGATTTGACTGCATCATTATCGCGCATTAATCGGCGCTGCAAAGACTGCTTCACTCATAACATCTTTAACACATTTTGATTGATGATAAAAAGGCCAACAAAAAAACAGCAATTGCTTATTTCTTATATATTATAAATTTCCAATTGTAATCAAGAAATTTAAATTTTTATTTCCAAAATTTTTTAAATGCTTTTCAGAAAATTACATTTGTATTTCAAAAATTTCCATTTAGATTTCAAAATTTTATTTTAATTTAAAAAAAATTCATGTATATTTTAGAAATTTCCAATTGTATTTCAAAAATAGTCAATTGTATTTCAGATTTTCCAATTGTATTCCAGAAATAGTCAAATGTATTCATTCATCTTTATTCTGCTTAAATCAGCTCTAAAAGGATACATGAATTCACTGCATCTTTATAGCGCTTTAATCAGCGCACTAAAGACACGTGATTTCAGTGACATTGCCTTTGAGAATCATGCATGAATTCAGCAGCTGTGGATGCGCTCGTTAACTCGAGTTTCCTTTCCAAAAGCTGCTACCAGTTCAGCAAAATATCTGCTGGGAAACAAATGAATTTCGCAAATATTTGTTAATCATACGAAAAAAAGGCAAAAAACATCTATGAAAATTTCAGAACAAATAGAAATACACCTTAATTTTTTTTTTTTAATCTAAAAAAAAAGTTGGATTTTTTTTGGTAAATTAAGTTTAGGTTTAAATTTCAGAAATATTTCTAAAAATCTCCACCTTTCAATTTTTAATCGATAACCTATGCAAAAGTCTATTTAAAACTTTTATTTTAAAGACATCACTGTGTTTCATTAAATTTGCATATATGTATAATGAAATAAGATAGTCAGTCAAAAAATGCCAAAATATTCAATTGGGGTTTTCACAGTGACGATTAAATTTGCCTTTTTTAGTGTGCTATTTGGCAAATGTGCCAAACGTCAAAAAAATGACAATTTGGGTGTGGCATATTTTTAATAAAATGCCCAACTCAAACCTTGTATAAAAAGAAAATGACAGAGTGCAAAAAAAACAACATAAAAATGAAAACAGGTGTAATTGATTACGCTGAAATTTCGAACGCAGCAAAAAAGTGCGCTCACGATATGTAAAGAAAAAATGGCAAATTTAATCGTCACTGTGAAAACCCCAAATATTTGACCAAGCCTACAAGTCCCACTTTTTTGACAAACCCTAAATTTTATTTTTGTTATTTACAAGTGTCCTAATGGTGAATATGACTTTGCCATAGATAACCCATTGAAACCAATTTGGATTTTCTGAAGTGGAACAGTTGTTGTGGAATGCCTCCTATGTGTTAGAGGAATTTCCACAGATTGAATAAATTAAACAAAATAATCGAAAACCAATTTAATATTAACCAAATTAAATATGGTTATGTCATAATTTTTTTCTGTGTACTGTATATATTATTAGCAGTATAATGTTCCCTACATATTTATAATTTTAATCTATCCTTATTATGAATGTTGGTATAAACGACTTTGTTTAAAATTTTAATTCAGGTTTTCCATATGAGGTCAACATTTATTAAATGCTTTTCTTTGGTTTGAAAGCATCACTATATTTATCGAAAGCATAACTGTGATATTTTAGATAAGTTTTAGGGTCGGCTTTTGTTAATTTGCCCTAAATGTATGTCACACATTTATATTTAGAACAAGTTGTGCCGCGAGGTAAATATTTGTTAGTGGTATTCATAATGTGTGGCACTTACATGTAGGTTAGGTTTATCTGGCTGAAGGAAGACGTTGCATAAACAAGTTTGGGTGCAGAAAAAGATAGTTTGAAACATTACCAGAACAAGTAACTAAAGACAGTTCGAGTGAAAGAGGCACGCAAAAAAAAAAAAATCTGTGTCAGATTGAGCAATCCTACTTGGTAAAATTTTTTTCATACCAAAAAAAATGTTTACCAAATTTTTGCTAAAATTATGCTTGTCGATGTTAAAGTAACATAATTACACTAAGAAAAAAAAAATTTCAAATGAAGCAGAAACAATCTCAAAATAAAAATAAAACAGTGACAAAAGTCAACAAACTTTGTTTTTGCTTAATTTGAAAATGTTTATTTTCATTTTTAAAATGGGCGAATAAAAACAAACGTTTTAAAATCAAAGTTGCTTCATTTTTAATTTAAAATTGAGAAATTTTTGATTTAAGGTTGATATAATTTTATTTTTATGTTGTTCCATACCATTTTATTTGATTAATTAAAACATTTTTTTTATTTTTAAACTAAACAATTTATTTAAAATTATAAAAACTAATATGCAGTATAAGATTTGTGATTTGTTTTATTTGTAAAACCCAGTCTATGTAGCCTCGTAAAATGATAAACTCTGTAATCAGACTATATGGACTGGGGTAAAAATTTATATTACTTAAAAATTTTACTATTATACTTAACCTCCTTAAACTTAATAATTTTCCTCTCCGGAAATTGAGCTGTAAAGTTTATTTAATAATTCTCATCAATTATTTTTTCTACGACAACGCCCTTAAACAAAAGAAGCTCCTAAACCAAAGAAAAACAACATCATTTTAGATAACAAAAAAAACATTAAATTTTATAACTTACCATTACTTATAGATATTTTCCAAATACATTTTTTAACACACATATATCTTAGAAATTAAATTATTAATTTTTAAACAAAAATGTCCATGGATTGCATGAATGCATTTTTTTGCAAAAATTACGCAATACATTTTCTTAAAATGAATATGTTTAAATTGAAAATGTTTTCATCTTAAAATTTGACATATGATTTCGAAATGTCAATTCACAACTAAAATTTAAATTGTTTAACATCAAATTGAAAATGAAACAATGTTGTTTTTAAAAAGAAAATTTGAATTGACAATAATTCAAATTTGTAACGATTTTTTACGACAGCATAATAAATTTAAGATTATTCATTTTTAAATTAAGAGGTTAACAACTTTAAAACAAAAATATTTATTTTTAAGTCAACATATTTCAGTATAAATAATAAATTTTTTTGAAAATAATGTAGAATTTTAAAATCAAAAATGAAAATTTTTGATTTAACTATGCGTTTTTCCCTCAGTGTAGTTTTTTTATGTAAAATAACCTAGTAGCTTGCACAATAACGCAAATTACTTGCACAAAAATTTATCGAAAGAAAACAACAAAAAAACAAATACAGACCGCCATTTTCATTTTGTATTTGTGTGTGCGTGCTTCGTTTATTTTTTGTGTTATAAAAACGTAAAAAGGAAATTAATAAATAAAATTAAAATAAATTAATAAATAAATAATTAGTTTTTAAAAAGATAAATAAATGTAAGATAAAAAAATGCTAAAGTTAATTTTGCTGTCATAACTTAAATCACCATTCATTAAGCAAAACCAATGGAGTCCCAGACGCACAGTGTTGTGACCTTGGCCATAAATGGTCAAACCAAATGTCTTAACACTTCAGGTTATATGAATTTTATTTAAAGAAAACATCATAAATAAAATAAATCCAACACAGTTTATAGATATCTTTAATAGTTTTTAAGTTACATGTCTCTAAAGTTGAACTTTTTGAAATAAATCATATTTTGGCTTTAAAAGCTTTGAAATCCACATGTACTTGTAACGGTTAAATAATTATATTGCATTTAAAATTCGACCGTATTGGTGATGCAGTTTTAAGTTCGATATGTTGCTTGTATGATAATGCTGTTATGGTTGACATAAGTTAATCATGTGGCAAGTAACGCTGTTATAAAGTGAGTTATAAAGAAAATACTAATTTATTTTGAAAATTTGCACAAATTTTGGTAAATACATTGGGCATATTATAACAGTTGGATTTTAAAAATTTCATGAAATAACTTCAATTTTTATCCTTTTTCTGATCGTTATTTTAAAAAGGACATTTTTGAGCTATGCGTATCCTTGCTCCGAATTGGACAAAATTTAGTGGAATAATTAATGGCATTATAGGTAATAACTACAATAAATAACATGAAGATTGAAGTTTTAGTTTTCATTTTATGCCATATTTTAATTTCAGGATATATGGGAAGGATACGAATCCTTAGGCGGATATTTACCAAATTCAACATACATATTTCTTGATCTTATCGATCTTAACAAGTGTTCCAAATTTTAACGCTCTAACTTAACTCCTTCTATTTTTGGCCACTCTTTACATGAAGACGCAACACTGTGAGACGTTTGTTTCAATGAATTACAAATGGAATGATAACGTGAGTTTACCCCTATTCCGAAGACACCAATAAGGTTTAATAGTGTTTGGTAATAATTTTCTATTTTTACAGGGTACTGCTAAATAAATTTTTGAAGCTATGGCGAATCCTTCACTACAATAAAGAGCGTGGGCACCAGTCCTCCCTTTAGTTATAAAATTAAAACCTAAAAAATCATTTATATAGCAAAGCCAATGGAGTCCAGACCTGTTTTAATGAGTTACAAATGGAATCACAAAGTAAGTGTTCCTCCTAACCAAAAGACCAATGGGGTTTACTAGTTTTTTAAATTAAAAATTTATGTTTTGTAATAATTTTCTATTTTTACAGGATGCTTTTAAATAAATTCGTGAAGCTATAGCGGATCCTTCACTTCAAGAAAAAGCGTAGGCAGCAGTCACTGGAGAAAATTGTACATAAAGGGTCAGTTGGTCAGTGGTAAATAAAATCCTACACAACATTTATTATATTATTACTAGTCGAATAGCCTGTCCCTGCCAGGCGGAACACCAAATCAATTTTCTATAATTCTAATATTTTACCAAACTTTAAAAAAATTATGTTTGTGCTTCAAAAACTTAATATTGCTAGATTGAGTTACATCAATATATTTCCCAAACAGGAAAAAAATTTAATGAGTATAAAGCAGAGACCAAATATAACAGTTATATGTGTCTTTATGTTTTAATAAAATCATGAAACGAATGTTGTCCAAACTTAGTATTTTATAAATGAAAAGACTTCAAAAGATGTCCCATGTTAAAATTTGCAATAACATTTATTTTTTGATTTTTTCAATAAAAGTAAAAAATAACAGTTATTAAAAACTTTTTGTTCAAACAATCTAAAATAACTTTTATTTTTTATTTATTTGAGTAAATAACTGTAATAACAGTTATTTTTAAAAAAAATCAATCAAAGTTTATATCTTTAAATCAATGATTGAAGTAGTATTAGATATCAATAGGATTCTTCTGCATGCGTTTATTGTTGTTTTATTTTAATAACTCGAGTTTTTTAAGGCTCAAAGAGTTTTTAATAACAGTTATAAAAAATAAAAGTTTTTTATTTCTGTTATTTTGAACAGATATTCATATAAATCATTTCAAACTGTTATTTTTAATTTTTATTTGAAAAAATATTTTTGAACAGTTAAATTTGATTTTTTTCAATAAATCTCATAACTGTTATGGTCTCTGGTATAAAGGTTTTATTGATACAATTTTAGAACTAAATTTAGCACGCCCATTTCGTCTCTCCGTCCTTAAACCGGATATCAAAAATCCATCGTGTGGAGCTGTCCCATGGTCACTCCTATATACATGGCAATTTGTATCTTTCTTAGTCATGAAGGGTTTTAAAATTAGATAAAATGTTGAAAAACACAATTTTTTCACTTAAATTTTTCCTTATAATTCTCCGTACACAGCTTAAATATTAAATCTGACTTCATAAGGACATGATCCATTGTCAATACTTTATGCTTTACAATTTGCAGCTTCCTTAGTGATTAGGGGTTTCAGAAATAGTCTTAGTGATTAGGGGTTTCAGAAATTGTTTAAATGTTTAAAAACTAAATTTCGCCGGCTTCCGCCACTCCCCCTGTCTTAAAGGCCGAAAATCCGGCTACGTTACAGATTATATATATATATAAACTGAACAAAATTCACAACGGATTTTTTTGTATCTCCGCCCTTTCACTGGATATCCAGGTCAGTGTTGGTCTTTGCCATAGTCCGTACCATATGCATCCAAATTTTCATCTTTCAAGGTCATGAGGTGACTTCAAAATTAGGTAAGATGTAAAAACATAAATTTTCCACGCACATTTCTTCTCTTAATTCTCCGTCCATATTCCAAAATTTTAAATCTGACTACTTTAGGATAAGCTCCATCTTTAGTACTATACTCGTATCCACGCCCCTTTTCCCTTTTAATTCTCCGTCCACAGTCCAAAAATTTTAAGTCTGACTACTTTAGGATAATCTCCAGTGTCAGGACAATATGCTTGCCAATTTTTGGCTGCGTAGGTCATTAGGGCTTCAAAGTTAGTTAAATTAAAAAAAAAAAAAATGAAACAAAATATTGCCTTGCCCCTTTTTCCTCTCAACTTTCCGTCTACATTCCAAAAATGTTAAATCGGACTACTTTAGAATATACTTACTTCATAGTAAGGAAATCAGCTTCCTAATTCATTAGGGCGGGGCGGAGCTTAAGAATACTTTAATTATGATAAGCTCCATCGTTAGTACTA
Source organism: Pegoplata infirma (assembly GCA_963921195.1). Lineage (NCBI taxonomy): Eukaryota > Metazoa > Arthropoda > Insecta > Diptera > Anthomyiidae > Pegoplata > Pegoplata infirma. Next base: position 6,541 of record CAWUER010000712.1, on the reverse strand, counting down.
TACTCGTATCCACGCACCTTTTCCCTTTTAATTCTCCGTCCACAGTCCAAAAATTTTAAGTCTGACTACTTAAGGATATGCTCCAGTGTCAGGACAATATGCTTGCCAATTTTTGGCTGCGTAGGTCATTAGGGCTTCAAAGTTAGTTAAATTAAAAAAAATGAAACACAATATTGCCTTGCCCCTTTTTCCTCTCAAAATCGGACTACTTTAGAATATAGTTCATAGTAAGGAATTTTCAGATTTCTAATTCATTAGGGCGGGGCGGAGCATAAGAATACTCTAAAATGTTTAAAAAAAATAATTTTGCCAAGACCCCTTTTTCTCGTAATTCGCCGCCCACAGGCAAAAAATCCGGCTTCATAAGAATCTGTGACAATAATCACAATTGGAGCGGCAAGCGGTTTTCCGCAACTGTCCTCATAAAAATAGAATTGAATCTAGTTTAGTGGAAAAACGCGGCGGAATTTTGTTTTCATACAAAACGTGTGTGAACAGTTGCGGAAAAACGCTTCCCGCTCCAATTGTGATTATTCTCTGTCCCTGGTGTTTTACTATATACATGCCAATTTTAAGCTTTTAAGGGCGGATTACTGAACGAAAAGTTAGCTTCGATTTAACGGAGCCTTATGTCAAAATTTGTATGAAAAAATTAAATTTAACGAAGAGATATTTTATAACGGAGCATTGAGTAATCCAGCCTAAGTCCATCAATGAGATTCAAAAGGGCTTGATACACAAAAAATAAGAGAAACACAAAAAAAATTATATATCGTCGCTGCGCCTAAAAATGGAGTCATGTGTTAAAATTTTATTTTTGAAGAGGCCCAAGAAACAGCCAAATTTGGTTCTTTCGCGGAACTTTTATGAACATAACTTCACATAAACATTAAACCAATATTATAAATTTCTTATTGATTAAAAGTTAACTTCTAAAAAGTACTGCGAAAGGACCAAAAAAGGCTGTTTCTTGGGCCTCTTTGAAAAAATTTGAAAAACACATGACTCCATTTTTAGGCGCAGCGACGATATACAGAAAATAGATGGAAATAAACTAACCACGCCCATTTGCCTTTCTTATTCTCTACCCATACACTGGATACCAAAAATGCTGGTTCGTGTTGATCTTCCCAATGAAATGCATGCCAATTTTTATCCTCCTAAGTCATTGGGGGTCTTCAAATATTTAAAAACCCAATTTTGCCACGCTCTTTTATCTTTTAATTCTCCGTCCACAGTCGAGAAATTTTAAATCTGATTACTTCAGGATATTCTACATCGTAAGGACTATACGCTATTCATTTTCCGCTTCCTTTGAAGGCTTCAAAAAGGTTAAAATGTTAAAAATCCTAATTTTGTGACTCCCCATTTTCCTTTCAATTCTCTGCCCACAGTAGAAAAATTTAAAATTCGACTTCTTCAGGATATGCTTAATCGATAGGACTATATGCTAGGAAATTTTCAGCTTCATAAGTCATTAGAGGACTTTAAAATAAGCAAAAATGTCAACTTTCATCTTCAAAGGTCATTGGGGGTCTTTAAATTAGTTAAAATATTAAAAAATACAATTTTGCCACGCCCCATTTCTGTCCTAATTCTCTTTCCACAGTCTAAAAAATTTAGATCCGATTACTTCAGGATATGCTTCATTGTTAGAAAAAAATGCTATGCAATTTTCCGCTTCCTAAGCCATTTGGGGGCTTCAAAAGAAGTAAAAGTGTTAAAAAATCCCAATTTTGCCACGCCACTTATCTCCTCAATTCTCCGCCCACACTTCGAAAATTTTAAATCTGACTACTTGGGGATATGCGCCATCGTTAGGACTATATTCTAGGAAGTTTTTAGCTTCCTAAGTCATTAGGGGGCTTTTAATTAAGCAAAAATGTCAAAAAATTGCCACGCCCACTTTTCCGCTTATTTCTCCGCCCACAAGCAAAAAATCGAAAATCCGGCTACGTTAGGATCTGCCCCAGACGTTTTACTATATGCATGCCAATTTTCAGCTTTCTAGCTCATCAGTGGGCTTCAAAAAGCTCTGGATAGACAAAAAAAGAGGAACACACAAATAGGGAAATTATATATATAGAAGATAGATAGATTTATTCTGTAAAAATTTTAAATTCAAAAAATATACAAATTTTTACAAAAATTTTATAGAAAATTTGTTTTTGCATAAATGTGGTAATTTTTAGCATTATTTTTAGTCACCTTTTCTAATAATTATGGTATATTTCACCATATTTCTTTTGGTATATTTTAACAAGTTTTTGCTTAAATAGCATTAGCATTTTCTTCAAAATTTTTTACATAAGTGTTTTGGCTAAATTACGAAAACTACTTCGTCGGTTGTAGTTTTAGCATATTTTTGGTAAAATTATGCCAGATTTTTGCTCACTCCGACACAGATTTTTTTTTGGGTGCGTTCAGTCGTTAATAAAAATTGACACAGATTGAACATCAATACCGTGCGATACCAATGCTGTATTCTGCAATACCCATAAAAGAGAAATACCAATTTACCCCTTTCCGTGCCGACTTTTTTTTTGGCAATACCGATACAGGTGCAAAATCTATATCAATACCTAAATATTGAACAAATGAGAGTAGTAAATTCGGCTGTGCCAGAAAAAATAAATCGAGATTTTGGCGACACAGCCTCTTTTTATAGCATACCGAAGCGCATCCAAAAAGCTCTCTTGAGGATGCAGTGAAAGTAAGGGGAACAAATTTTGGTTTTTTGTTAAGATTCTTTAAATAAAACTTAAAATATAAAATTATTTTTTGATAAAATTTCACACATGCTTTCCTTTTTAATATATTTAACACTTTTTAAATGAGAAACCATGAGTTTTGGACAAAGACACATGATTTGACTGCATCATTATTGCGCATTAATCAGCGCTGCAAAGAGTGCTTCAATCATAACACCTTTAACACATTTTAAATAAAAAAAAATTGAGTGCACCATTTCCACTTTATTTTCAGAAAATACAATTTATATTACAAAAAATGTACAATCATATTTTAGAATCTCCACTTATATTTAAAAATTTCCAATTATATTTCAAAAATTTCCAATATAATTGAACATTTTTGAAATGTAATTAAACATTTTTTGGTTAAAAATGGTAATATCTGAAATATATATGGACGTTTCTGAAATATAATTTGAAATTTTCGAAATATAATTGGAAATTTTTTAAATGTAATTGCATCTCTTAGGCGATATTTCTTTCAAATGCTTGCAGGGAGTCAACTGATTTTCAGAATTAGTCAATTGTATTTAAGATTTTCCAATTGTATTCAGAAATAGTCAATTGTATTTCAGATTTTGTAATTTGTCAAATGTGCTTCATCTTTATTCAGCTTAAATCAGCTCTAAAAAGATACATGAATTCACTTCATCTTTATAGCGATTTTTTGAGCGCTCTAAAAAGATGTGAATTCAGAGCATCTTAAGATCGCTTTTTCGGTGTATCCAACTAGCGCTCTAAAGTGTGACATCGCCTTAGAGAATCATGCATGAATTCAACATTTTAACCCTTTAAATTCATTTTTTGTTAGACTTTTAGGTTTTTCAAGAATTAATTTACACTAGCTTTTACACTATAATCTATTAGTTAATATCGTTAAATAAAGGGACAATTATTCACTGATATTTAAAAAAAACACTTACAAAAACAAAAGAGTTCCTAAGTCAACCCTTTTATTTTAAATACGATAAAAAGAAATCACCATCCAATGGATGTCATTTAAACAAGATACAATTCAATTGAGGCACACACTTTTCTAATTTAAATACTTGTACAGAAGAAGCAACACCTACACGAAATTTAAATTAAATTCATTAATAAAACGCAGACAAACCGAATAAACATTCGATCGAACTACATAAATATATTCAATTTAGATGTTTTAGGTTTTTTTAAATGAAGACCGAAACTTCAGCGTGGAAAATGGACATAACAGTTAAGTGCGCGCTGTAAATATGCCAATTTTAATAATATCATACAAGGGGGTTTCACGATATCTGGCATCTTAGTATGGTATTTGCCAAATTGCCAATTTTACTTCACGCAAAAAAATCTTGCGCTTAGGCTTGATAAAATTCACGTTTTTAAAGTTTTTTTTAGCATATTATGTGAAAAATACACTTAAAATAATAAATTAGTAGATTTACTATTTTTTTTTTTTTTTGCTAATGCTAGTAAGCTAACCGTTAGCAAAATGTTAGTTAAGATTAGCATATACCACAAAAAATATTGTAAACTTCATTTAGCGCATTAGCAATTTTAAACAAAATTTGAACTAATATTTTTTGCTAAATTTAAAATTGAGTTGATCAAACTTTTTTGCTAATATTAGAAAAATAAATTGTAAATTTTTTTTTAAGCCAGATGGAGCAAAATGAAGGTCATTTTTGGTTCTCCGGCTTTCCATAGTATCGCCGGTCCTCTTCACATGTGTGGACCCTAATGGGTCCTAACTTTGGATCCAAAAAAAGTTATCATTCCCGAAAATTTTAAAAATTTTAAAACAAAAGTAATATTTTTGTTAGTTATCGAGTTTTATAATTCTCAAAACCCCAGTGGTCCCCTAAAATCACATATCTCAAAAACTAAGCAAGAAAGAGCGAAACGGACACAAATTTTGGATCAAAAACTATGAGGCTTTTTAAGGAACCCAACTAGGGTAATTTTTGGCGACTTTACAAAAAAAATTGTGAGTTCAAAATCAGCAAATTTTCTTGTAGGTTTACAAGCTTTTTTGCTAACATTACATTTTTTTTTTAGTGTAAGTATAATAACCAGTGACGGTCCGTGAAGTTGTCACTGGGTGTTCTCTAATTTTTAAAAACAGTCAATTTAAGTATAAAATTCATGTTTTCCTGGACCTAACGCGTTCCCGAGATAGATAAAGATCCGATGTTATTAGTTTTATATATTTTTGAATAATATGCAGCCCAAATTCTATTTTATTGTAATTTTGTTGCCTCACCACATCGACAATTAACAAAAAGCATTATTTTGCAAATAAATGGAACACAAAAAAGAATTTTAGCTGCGTGTTAACAAAAACTAATAAAACTGATCCTTGTCTATCACGGGAACGTGTTACATCCAGAAAAACATATATTATATACATAATTTTGATATTTTAAATAAGTAGAGAACACCCAGTGACAACTTCACGGACCGTCACTGATAATAACGTACAGTGGGTTATGTTAAATTTAAATTAGGTATTTATACGAGGTAAGTTTGTCGGCCAATAAGAAGAGGGCAACAGTTTTTTGGGATGCACGCGGTATAATACATGTCAATTAGCTTCAAAAGGAAAAAACGAATATTATGCCAACTTATTGACCGATTTAATGAGGATTTAAAAAAAAAACTACCCTATATGGTCAAGAATAAAGTTTTTTATCATCAAGATAGTGCACGGGTGAACTCGTGTGCAGTCTCAATGGCAAAATTCCATGAATTTGACTACGAAACTGTACCTCATCCGCCATATTCTCCGAATTCAGCCCCCAGTGACTATTTCCTATTTCTTAACCTGAATAAATGGCTCGGTGGAAATTTTTTGCACCAACGTTGAAATTGTCGATCAAACCATTCCTATTTTGTGAACCTCGAAAAATCCTATTTTTTTTGAAGGGATACAAAAATTGGAGAAACGTTGGACTAATTGTAAGTGTATTGAGCTAAAAGGAGATTATGTTGAAAAATTATTGATCTGCCCTCGTATCATACCGTCCGTTAGTAAGAGGGTAAGGTATACGGTATACCTTAATATATCTGAAACTACTCATCTGATTTCAAAAATGTTTTCACCAATATCAGGAATGGTACTTCAGGGTAGAAAAAGGATAGGTTTCATTGAACACTCCCCAAGGCCCACTTTTGGCCAAGATACGTAAAATTTAAAAATCTACTCATATGATTTCTAAACATTTCGGAAAAAGGAGTTTTTGGAAAACTCGATTTTAGGGGGCAAAAAGGGGTAAAGTAGTGTACTTTGGAAATTGTTTTATCTAAACAGGGAACAAAATGGAAGGATTTTATTCTCAATTTTTGTTTAACTCTGAATTTTTTTTCACCAAATATTTTTTTATTTTTTCACTAAAACTTTTTTTTTTATTTTTTTTTTTATTAGAATTTCTTTTTATTCAAAATATGTTCCACTCATTTTTCCAAACTCAAAATTTTGTTTACTTCTAATTTCTTAATTTGCAATATATGGGCTCAAAAATGTTCAATAAAATTTTTCGCAGGAACGAACATGATTCGGGCTAACTGCCCAGTTGGCAACGTCCTCGGGCCATCGTCAGTGACGGCACAGTGACATGTCAGAGTCACTGCTGACATCCACAAGACATCTCTATGTACTGAATTGAGGACAGCTTCATATAAATTTTCAGAATGTCCTCACTCAAAGTCAGCAGTAGTCAGGGCATGATGACTTTTTGGTGACATGTAACCTAAGACTTCTTTGGGGAAATGTCTGATGTAGGTCATGCGAAAATAGAGGAATTGTC